>CAKOGZ010000085.1:0-19706 GCA_934045905.1 Leuctra nigra | reverse complement strand
AGCGGTGTGTGACAGTAGCTGTCTCCAGGTCATATCAGCATGAGGTAAGAAGTGTCCAGGATGTTATCAGTTACACATTCGTGAAGGAGAGGAGCGGTGTGTGACAGTAGCTGTCTCCAGGTCATATCAGCATGAGGTGAGAAGTGTCAGGATGTTATCAGTTACACATTCGTGAAGGAGAGGAGCGGTGTGTGACAGTAGCTGTCTCCAGGTCATATCAGCATGAGGTAAGAAGTGTCAGGATGTTATCAGTTACACATTCGTGAAGGAGAGGAGCGGTGTGTGACAGTAGCTGTCTCCAGGTCATATCAGCATGAGGTGAGAAGTGTCAGGATGTTATCAGTTACACATTCGTGAAGGAGAGGAGCGGTGTGTGACAGTAGCTGTCTCCAGGTCATATCAGCATGAGGTGAGAAGTGTCAGGATGTTATCAGTTACACATTCGTGAAGGAGAGGAGCGGTGTGTGACAGTAGCTGTCTCCAGGTCATATCAGCATGAGGTAAGAAGTGTCAGGATGTTATCAGTTACACATTCGTGAAGGAGAGGAGCGGTGTGTGACAGTAGCTGTCTCCAGGTCATATCAGCATGAGGTGAGAAGTGTCAGGATGTTATCAGTTACACATTCGTGAAGGAGAGGAGCGGTGTGTGACAGTAGCTGTCTCCAGGTCATATCAGCATGAGGTAAGAAGTGTCAGGATGTTATCAGTTACACATTCGTGAAGGAGAGGAGCGGTGTGTGACAGTAGCTGTCTCCAGGTCATATCAGCATGAGGTGAGAAGTGTCAGGATGTTATCAGTTACACATTCGTGAAGGAGAGGAGCGGTGTGTGACAGTAGCTGTCTCCAGGTCATATCAGCATGAGGTAAGAAGTGTCAGGATGTTATCAGTTACACATTCGTGAAGGAGAGGAGCGGTGTGTGACAGTAGCTGTCTCCAGGTCATATCAGCATGAGGTGAGAAGTGTCAGGATGTTATCAGTTACACATTCGTGAAGGAGAGGAGCGGTGTGTGACAGTAGCTGTCTCCAGGTCATATCAGCATGAGGTGAGAAGTGTCAGGATGTTATCAGTTACACATTCGTGAAGGAGAGGAGCGGTGTGTGACAGTAGCTGTCTCCAGGTCATATCAGCATGAGGTAAGAAGTGTCAGGATGTTATCAGTTACACATTCGTGAAGGAGAGGAGCGGTGTGTGACAGTAGCTGTCTCCAGGTCATATCAGCATGAGGTAAGAAGTGTCAGGATGTTATCAGTTACACATTCGTGAAGGAGAGGAGCGGTGTGTGACAGTAGCTGTCTCCAGGTCATATCAGCATGAGGTGAGAAGTGTCAGGATGTTATCAGTTACACATTCGTGAAGGAGAGGAGCGGTGTGTGACAGTAGCTGTCTCCAGGTCATATCAGCATGAGGTAAGAAGTGTCAGGATGTTATCAGTTACACATTCGTGAAGGAGAGGAGCGGTGTGTGACAGTAGCTGTCTCCAGGTCATATCAGCATGAGGTGAGAAGTGTCAGGATGTTATCAGTTACACATTCGTGAAGGAGAGGAGCGGTGTGTGACAGTAGCTGTCTCCAGGTCATATCAGCATGAGGTAAGAAGTGTCAGGATGTTATCAGTTACACATTCGTGAAGGAGAGGAGCGGTGTGTGACAGTAGCTGTCTCCAGGTCATATCAGCATGAGGTGAGAAGTGTCAGGATGTTATCAGTTACACATTCGTGAAGGAGAGGAGCGGTGTGTGACAGTAGCTGTCTCCAGGTCATATCAGCATGAGGTGAGAAGTGTCAGGATGTTATCAGTTACACATTCGTGAAGGAGAGGAGCGGTGTGTGACAGTAGCTGTCTCCAGGTCATATCAGCATGAGGTAAGAAGTGTCAGGATGTTATCAGTTACACATTCGTGAAGGAGAGGAGCGGTGTGTGACAGTAGCTGTCTCCAGGTCATATCAGCATGAGGTAAGAAGTGTCAGGATGTTATCAGTTACACATTCGTGAAGGAGAGGAGCGGTGTGTGACAGTAGCTGTCTCCAGGTCATATCAGCATGAGGTGAGAAGTGTCAGGATGTTATCAGTTACACATTCGTGAAGGAGAGGAGCGGTGTGTGACAGTAGCTGTCTCCAGGTCATATCAGCATGAGGTGAGAAGTGTCAGGATGTTATCAGTTACACATTCGTGAAGGAGAGGAGCGGTGTGTGACAGTAGCTGTCTCCAGGTCATATCAGCATGAGGTAAGAAGTGTCAGGATGTTATCAGTTACACATTCGTGAAGGAGAGGAGCGGTGTGTGACAGTAGCTGTCTCCAGGTCATATCAGCATGAGGTGAGAAGTGTCAGGATGTTATCAGTTACACATTCGTGAAGGAGAGGAGCGGTGTGTGACAGTAGCTGTCTCCAGGTCATATCAGCATGAGGTAAGAAGTGTCAGGATGTTATCAGTTACACATTCGTGAAGGAGAGGAGCGGTGTGTGACAGTAGCTGTCTCCAGGTCATATCAGCATGAGGTGAGAAGTGTCAGGATGTTATCAGTTACACATTCGTGAAGGAGAGGAGCGGTGTGTGACAGTAGCTGTCTCCAGGTCATATCAGCATGAGGTAAGAAGTGTCAGGATGTTATCAGTTACACATTCGTGAAGGAGAGGAGCGGTGTGTGACAGTAGCTGTCTCCAGGTCATATCAGCATGAGGTGAGAAGTGTCAGGATGTTATCAGTTACACATTCGTGAAGGAGAGGAGCGGTGTGTGACAGTAGCTGTCTCCAGGTCATATCAGCATGAGGTAAGAAGTGTCAGGATGTTATCAGTTACACATTCGTGAAGGAGAGGAGCGGTGTGTGACAGTAGCTGTCTCCAGGTCATATCAGCATGAGGTGAGAAGTGTCAGGATGTTATCAGTTACACATTCGTGAAGGAGAGGAGCGGTGTGTGACAGTAGCTGTCTCCAGGTCATATCAGCATGAGGTAAGAAGTGTCAGGATGTTATCAGTTACACATTCGTGAAGGAGAGGAGCGGTGTGTGACAGTAGCTGTCTCCAGGTCATATCAGCATGAGGTAAGAAGTGTCAGGATGTTATCAGTTACACATTCGTGAAGGAGAGGAGCGGTGTGTGACAGTAGCTGTCTCCAGGTCATATCAGCATGAGGTAAGAAGTGTCAGGATGTTATCAGTTACACATTCGTGAAGGAGAGGAGCGGTGTGTGACAGTAGCTGTCTCCAGGTCATATCAGCATGAGGTGAGAAGTGTCAGGATGTTATCAGTTACACATTCGTGAAGGAGAGGAGCGGTGTGTGACAGTAGCTGTCTCCAGGTCATATCAGCATGAGGTAAGAAGTGTCAGGATGTTATCAGTAACACATTCGTGAAGGAGAGGAGCGGTGTGTGACAGTAGCTGTCTCCAGGTCATATCAGCATGAGGTAAGAAGTGTCAGGATGTTATCAGTTACACATTCGTGAAGGAGAGGAGCGGTGTGTGACAGTAGCTGTCTCCAGGTCATATCAGCATGAGGTAAGAAGTGTCAGGATGTTATCAGTTACACATTCGTGAAGGAGAGGAGCGGTGTGTGACAGTAGCTGTCTCCAGGTCATATCAGCATGAGGTGAGAAGTGTCAGGATGTTATCAGTTACACATTCGTGAAGGAGAGGAGCGGTGTGTGACAGTAGCTGTCTCCAGGTCATATCAGCATGAGGTAAGAAGTGTCAGGATGTTATCAGTTACACATTCGTGAAGGAGAGGAGCGGTGTGTGACAGTAGCTGTCTCCAGGTCATATCAGCATGAGGTGAGAAGTGTCAGGATGTTATCAGTTACACATTCGTGAAGGAGAGGAGCGGTGTGTGACAGTAGCTGTCTCCAGGTCATATCAGCATGAGGTGAGAAGTGTCAGGATGTTATCAGTTACACATTCGTGAAGGAGAGGAGCGGTGTGTGACAGTAGCTGTCTCCAGGTCATATCAGCATGAGGTAAGAAGTGTCAGGATGTTATCAGTTACACATTCGTGAAGGAGAGGAGCGGTGTGTGACAGTAGCTGTCTCCAGGTCATATCAGCATGAGGTGAGAAGTGTCAGGATGTTATCAGTTACACATTCGTGAAGGAGAGGAGCGGTGTGTGACAGTAGCTGTCTCCAGGTCATATCAGCATGAGGTGAGAAGTGTCAGGATGTTATCAGTTACACATTCGTGAAGGAGAGGAGCGGTGTGTGACAGTAGCTGTCTCCAGGTCATATCAGCATGAGGTGAGAAGTGTCAGGATGTTATCAGTTACACATTCGTGAAGGAGAGGAGCGGTGTGTGACAGTAGCTGTCTCCAGGTCATATCAGCACGAGGTAAGAAGTGTCAGGATGTTATCAGTTACACATTCGTGAAGGAGAGGAGCGGTGTGTGACAGTAGCTGTCTCCAGGTCATATCAGCATGAGGTGAGAAGTGTCAGGATGTTATCAGTTACACATTCGTGAAGGAGAGGAGCGGTGTGTGACAGTAGCTGTCTCCAGGTCATATCAGCATGAGGTAAGAAGTGTCAGGATGTTATCAGTTACACATTCGTGAAGGAGAGGAGCGGTGTGTGACAGTAGCTGTCTCCAGGTCATATCAGCATGAGGTAAGAAGTGTCAGGATGTTATCAGTTACACATTCGTGAAGGAGAGGAGCGGTGTGTGACAGTAGCTGTCTCCAGGTCATATCAGCATGAGGTAAGAAGTGTCAGGATGTTATCAGTTACACATTCGTGAAGGAGAGGAGCGGTGTGTGACAGTAGCTGTCTCCAGGTCATATCAGCATGAGGTGAGAAGTGTCAGGATGTTATCAGTTACACATTCGTGAAGGAGAGGAGCGGTGTGTGACAGTAGCTGTCTCCAGGTCATATCAGCATGAGGTAAGAAGTGTCAGGATGTTATCAGTTACACATTCGTGAAGGAGAGGAGCGGTGTGTGACAGTAGCTGTCTCCAGGTCATATCAGCATGAGGTAAGAAGTGTCAGGATGTTATCAGTTACACATTCGTGAAGGAGAGGAGCGGTGTGTGACAGTAGCTGTCTCCAGGTCATATCAGCATGAGGTGAGAAGTGTCAGGATGTTATCAGTTACACATTCGTGAAGGAGAGGAGCGGTGTGTGACAGTAGCTGTCTCCAGGTCATATCAGCATGAGGTAAGAAGTGTCAGGATGTTATCAGTTACACATTCGTGAAGGAGAGGAGCGGTGTGTGACAGTAGCTGTCTCCAGGTCATATCAGCATGAGGTAAGAAGTGTCAGGATGTTATCAGTTACACATTCGTGAAGGAGAGGAGCGGTGTGTGACAGTAGCTGTCTCCAGGTCATATCAGCATGAGGTGAGAAGTGTCAGGATGTTATCAGTTACACATTCGTGAAGGAGAGGAGCGGTGTGTGACAGTAGCTGTCTCCAGGTCATATCAGCATGAGGTGAGAAGTGTCAGGATGTTATCAGTTACACATTCGTGAAGGAGAGGAGCGGTGTGTGACAGTAGCTGTCTCCAGGTCATATCAGCATGAGGTGAGAAGTGTCAGGATGTTATCAGTTACACATTCGTGAAGGAGAGGAGCGGTGTGTGACAGTAGCTGTCTCCAGGTCATATCAGCATGAGGTAAGAAGTGTCAGGATGTTATCAGTTACACATTCGTGAAGGAGAGGAGCGGTGTGTGACAGTAGCTGTCTCCAGGTCATATCAGCATGAGGTGAGAAGTGTCAGGATGTTATCAGTTACACATTCGTGAAGGAGAGGAGCGGTGTGTGACAGTAGCTGTCTCCAGGTCATATCAGCATGAGGTGAGAAGTGTCAGGATGTTATCAGTTACACATTCGTGAAGGAGAGGAGCGGTGTGTGACAGTAGCTGTCTCCAGGTCATATCAGCATGAGGTAAGAAGTGTCAGGATGTTATCAGTTACACATTCGTGAAGGAGAGGAGCGGTGTGTGACAGTAGCTGTCTCCAGGTCATATCAGCATGAGGTGAGAAGTGTCAGGATGTTATCAGTTACACATTCGTGAAGGAGAGGAGCGGTGTGTGACAGTAGCTGTCTCCAGGTCATATCAGCATGAGGTGAGAAGTGTCAGGATGTTATCAGTTACACATTCGTGAAGGAGAGGAGCGGTGTGTGACAGTAGCTGTCTCCAGGTCATATCAGCATGAGGTGAGAAGTGTCAGGATGTTATCAGTTACACATTCGTGAAGGAGAGGAGCGGTGTGTGACAGTAGCTGTCTCCAGGTCATATCAGCATGAGGTAAGAAGTGTCAGGATGTTATCAGTTACACATTCGTGAAGGAGAGGAGCGGTGTGTGACAGTAGCTGTCTCCAGGTCATATCAGCATGAGGTAAGAAGTGTCAGGATGTT
This sequence comes from Leuctra nigra, assembly GCA_934045905.1. Taxonomy (NCBI): domain Eukaryota; kingdom Metazoa; phylum Arthropoda; class Insecta; order Plecoptera; family Leuctridae; genus Leuctra; species Leuctra nigra. The sequence goes on along the minus strand of CAKOGZ010000085.1, from coordinate 13,362 downwards.
ATCAGTTACACATTCGTGAAGGAGAGGAGCGGTGTGTGACAGTAGCTGTCTCCAGGTCATATCAGCATGAGGTGAGAAGTGTCAGGATGTTATCAGTTACACATTCGTGAAGGAGAGGAGCGGTGTGTGACAGTAGCTGTCTCCAGGTCATATCAGCATGAGGTGAGAAGTGTCAGGATGTTATCAGTTACACATTCGTGAAGGAGAGGAGCGGTGTGTGACAGTAGCTGTCTCCAGGTCATATCAGCATGAGGTAAGAAGTGTCAGGATGTTATCAGTTACACATTCGTGAAGGAGAGGAGCGGTGTGTGACAGTAGCTGTCTCCAGGTCATATCAGCATGAGGTGAGAAGTGTCAGGATGTTATCAGTTACACATTCGTGAAGGAGAGGAGCGGTGTGTGACAGTAGCTGTCTCCAGGTCATATCAGCATGAGGTAAGAAGTGTCAGGATGTTATCAGTTACACATTCGTGAAGGAGAGGAGCGGTGTGTGACAGTAGCTGTCTCCAGGTCATATCAGCATGAGGTGAGAAGTGTCAGGATGTTATCAGTTACACATTCGTGAAGGAGAGGAGCGGTGTGTGACAGTAGCTGTCTCCAGGTCATATCAGCATGAGGTAAGAAGTGTCAGGATGTTATCAGTTACACATTCGTGAAGGAGAGGAGCGGTGTGTGACAGTAGCTGTCTCCAGGTCATATCAGCATGAGGTGAGAAGGGTTGGGCTGATATCAGTTACACATTCGTGAAGGAGAGGAGCGGTTTGTTGTCAATGCGTCACTTAGCCAGTGCAAAACACATATGACTGATAGAAGGAGATAAGATAGCGGCACATTCAATGCACATGCTTGTTCCTTCTGTTTGTACATCTAACATTAATCTAGGCCTCATTCACAAAGCAGGTTTAGCTCGGATTAGCTAACCTCCCATAAGAAATAACATTGGTAACATTCGCTAACACCGGCAAAATGTTTCGTGAATGACCCCCCCTTTGATGATATTCTTTAGACTGAATTATACGTTTACATACAACAATATAGACCTTCGTTGTGGTTATTGAGTTGGCACGCATGTATTCTCAACAGAGGGCTCCACTAAGTGAGAATGTAATATAGAGAGGGGAGTATTTGAAACCCGGTGGCGAGAATTTTTTCTGGCAAAGACGTCGTAAATGGGACGTACATTTACTGTGACAAAAACTCTAAATCCCCATTTACACGGTGCAATTTCTTGTGCAACTTCTGTACCACACTTCTGTACCACACTTCTTGAATGGAAATTAGAACATGTTTTAAGTTCTGTGACAGAAAGTTGCGTCGTGTAAATGCAAAATTGTATGAAAACTGGGAATGTGACACAGAAGTTGTTCAAGAAATTGCACCGTGTAAATGGGGCTTTAGAACTTACTTAATTATACAATTAGAACTCTGATTTAGAAGTGTAGTATACATACTGTGTTGTGACAACTATTATATCAATATAATGAAGGATATTTAAAAGTAAATGCTCGATTTACTGGCTCGATGCTCTGGAGGGTTTTCACGACCCCAATTTCATCCCAGAAATATCGTGAATGACATTTGAAAACATAATCTAGTTGGATCAACCATTTATTTCACTTCAAAAATATTAAAAGTGGAATTTTATAAAAATATTTTTTTCTCCCATTTACGAAGTTTTTCCTAGGAAAATATTCGCAGCCCGGTACCGTAGCCTACTCCTATGAAAGATACAAATTAGCTTAACGTCCCATACGAAGGACGGTGTAACATTTACAGCACAACCCGCGCCGTCGCAAGACTGATAATAGGGTAACAATATGCCCCCTTGCCCCCCCCCCCCCCCCCCCCTCCATTCCATCATGATAGTAGCACATCTGCTGCTAACCAATGCATTTAACATTGCATTATTAAGCAATGGACATGAGACAAATGGACATTATTGAGACAAAATACACATGAACTCGTCAAGAACATTAGTATAATTAGTTCAATTCTTTCTTGAGGAATAATATAAAATAACACAATTTAAAGACACACTCAAGATTCTTAAAACTAAAAAAACAAACAAGGTTGAGAAATAACATCGGCTTCCTCAAATCATAAAACAATGCCATTTGACTAAATATTCAAACATTTTACCTAGCATTAAAAGAATAATACGTATCTAGTGGAGCGGTCGCTCCACCCAGCCAAGTCGTACCGTACACTCACACTCACTCAACATACCGTAAATGCATAATAAACTGAGGAGCAGACCAACCACTTTTACTGTACGCAACAACATGGCATTTTCGGCCTACTGGATCTTAAAATTGGAATATCTCACATTGTTGCGATATATATTAATTTTGAGCTATGGCCCACCCCACTACATATACCAAATAAGGGAACAATATGTTATGCCGTTTGCGAGCTAGAGGGCCGTGAAAAACGTGAAATTACACCCCTTTTAAAACCTATCTTGATCTGATGATGATGATGATGATATCAGGAAACACCGCAATCACCGCCACAGCCTAAACGGCTGAGCCGATCGATCTGAAATTTTTACCACATGTGCACTTTTGGCGTCTGAGGTGCCTTTTTATAAAACCAACAGGAAGCCGCCATTTTGAAACCGGAAGTGACGTCATATCTCGAAAACGGCTAGACCGTTAGGAATTAAACCAGCGCCAAATGATTCAGACGGTCATCTATATGGAATATCAATAGTTAAAGTAGAGATGTACTATTACCGAAACCGGAAATGACGTCATGAAAATGAAGAACTAGATTTTAATGACCTCTTACTACAAAAACTACATATTCAGAAGGCTTATAATGATACATAACATTTATAGAAATAAATTCTAGGTGGCAGTAATTTCAGTCGCCATTTTGAAAACCGGAAGTGATACCATATCTCGAAAACGGCTGGACTGATTGGAACGAAGCTTTCGCAATTCTTCATGGAATATCACTTTAAGCTTAGGTATATTGAGCACCAAACACAATTTTGCGTGTTAACCAATTCGGAAATGGCGTATTTTTTTAAAGTAATTAGTCATTGTTGCTCCGATGTGTGTTACAAGTTGTGTAAATAAACTAAAAAAATAAGTGATATCCCCATAAAAAAACACTCCGTGTAAAAATACCAGCCAAGTCTCTTCACCTATAAAAAAATAGAAGAAATCTAAAAATTCAGCACTGAAAAGTAGTGATATCAAAAAATGAGCCAAGTCAAAACTTAATTTTAAAAAACAAAATATACTTGGCGCATCGTTTTTAAGGGCATTATAGGTATATTATATATATATTTAGGTACATTTGATTTTTGGCATAATGCTTATATATTTATATACACGATGCGCCAAGTATATTTTGGTTTTTAAAATTAAGTTTTGACTTGGCTCTTTTTTTGATATCACTACTTTTCAGTGCTGAATTTTTAGATTTCTTCTATTTTTTTATAGGTGAAGAGACTTGGCTGGTATTTTTACACAGAGTGTTTTTTTATGGGGTAGGTACTTACTTCAAGAATGATTAAATTTATAAACTAGGAAAACGCTCTGAGTAACGCGTTGATGAGCGAGCACGGATACGCGCAACACCTCTAACCGAAATTTTGTCTACCCATCGAAAATGTCCTTTAAAAGCCAATAATTCTTGAATTTCGTCACAGACTTGTATGAAAATCTCCAACAATTCCTAAAATATTGGTCCCAATAACCATGCAAAGTTTTAAGTTGATCGATTGAACCTTTATGATTCAACGGTTCCGTGTTAATTTTCAAAAATCACAGGATCTCGTTCAAAAAATATACCTGGGACCACTCATATGATATAAGTGTGTGAACACAATATTAGATCGATCTGTTGAACGGTCATATCAGTTTCATATATGTTTGAAAGTTTCTGCTCTGACTACCTTTGACAGCCCAACGCAAAATGTCCCTAAACTGTCAATAACTTTTGGAATTCAACACAGATTAGTCAGAAAATTGTTAAAAGTACAAATAATGTTGGTCCCAATTACCATGCAAAGTTTTAAGTTGATCGGTCAAACGGTTATAGTTTAAATTTCAATAATCAAATGATTTTTTTTTTTAAATTTTAACCAATGGGAGGATTTGTCTGAAAGTTTGCGAAATAAGAGGCAATGTTGGTCTTAATGACCATGCAAAATATGAGTTTGATCACATTTATCGAATACCATTTTCATTTTTCAGCCTATCAGGAGATGTTAATTTAAATTTTAACCAATTGATGGATTTAAAAAAAATTGGGGTCAGCAAACAGAGAAGGTTGTCTCTACATGTGTGCAAAATTTCAGTTCGATCGGTGAAACGGTGCGACTTCTATTGCTCCAGTCAACAGCCAAAAACAAAAAAACAAAAAAACAAAAAAAAAAAACAGAGGTCCGTGTCAACAGAGTGAAAAGGAGACGCTCGCTTCGCTCGCTCAAATATGTTCTCTAGTGGCTTCATTCCAAGTATTGTCAAATTCTAAACTACCTTGGCTAATAACTCCGACATTTTCTTTCTTCGAACATGAATGATTGATAAGAGATGATTGAAGAATCACGCAGCTATCGCGTGCTCACCTGCAGATTCAGACGCTCCTATTGGCTGAGATAAGAACGCATGATCTTCATATCAGGTAGAAGTTATCAATAATCTTTCTGTTGACTTTTCACTCGCTTCAGGACAGCTCGAGACTGTTATCAGTCCAACATTGTCCGATACTTGAGTGACATTCATTGCTAGAGTGGTGTTAAGTTGCGTTATTCACTATTAGATCCTTTGCTTTACGAGTGCGGGTTCAGGTTCGGGTTCAGGTTTACACTATATGAATAATACTATAGTTTGTATTTTCCATTATTTATTCAGTGTAATTCAATTAAAGGATTGCTTTCCCTAATTCAATTTGGGACAGTTTTTCAATACTCTGCTAACTTTTAAACGGTTGATTAGGACGTTGCATTGTCATGGTAACAACCAATGACATTCCTAGAATGTCTGTGTTAACTTATTACTGGTTTTAGCAGAGTATTGAACTGATTGAACACTGACCGTAAGAAAGCTCGTCAGAAAGATAAGAATATTCTCGAATGAAACTGATTTCCTACACCAGCAAGGCTCACTGCGCATTCGCTTAGCGCATGTCATTAAATGACGTGTGACCAACCTAACAATAACAAATATCCCTAGAAACATGAAATAAATTTAACATAATTACAACATTTAAAATAATCTTAATTTATCTGATTTGTACATCCGCAAAATACAGATGAATATTATTTTTCCGTGTTCGATCAACTACCATTCAACGTGTTCAGTGTTTATTTGTATTTATATTATCGTATAATATAAATTATAATATAATTTAAGTGATTGGTTAGACAAGTACAAGTGAACTCAGCGTGCGATTTTATTTAAAAAGTGCTCGACTTAAACTTGTATTTCTGTGAAACAAAACTAACAAGTACTTTGAAGTGTTGACGTTGTATTGAAGTAGTTACATTTACAGAGAATACGGCGCCAGGTGAGACGTGAGACTTCGTTGTATTGAAGTAGTTACATTTACAGAGAATACGGCGCTAGGTGAGACGTGAGACTTCGTTGTATTGAAGTAGTTACATTTACAGAGAATACGGCGCTAGGTGAGACGTGAGACTTCGTTGTATTGAAGTAGTTACATTTACAGAGAATACGGCGCTAGGTGAGACGTGAGACTTCGTTGTATTGAAGTAGTTACATTTACAGAGAATACGGCGCTAGGTGAGACGTGAGACTTCGTTGTATTGAAGTAGTTACATTTACAGAGAATACGGCGCTAGGTGAGACGTGAGACTTCGTTGTATTGAAGTAGTTACATTTACAGAGAATACGGCGCCAGGTGAGACGTGAGACTTCGTTGTATTGAAGTAGTTACATTTACAGAGAATACGGCGCCAGGTGAGACGTGAGACTTCGTTGTATTGAAGTAGTTACATTTACAGAGAATACGGCGCCAGGTGAGACGTGAGACTTCGTTGTATTGAAGTAGTTACATTTACAGAGAATACGGCGCTAGGTGAGACGTGAGACTTCGTTGTATTGAAGTAGTTACATTTACAGAGAATACGGCGCCAGGTGAGACGTGAGACTTCGTTGTATTGAAGTAGTTACATTTACAGAGAATACGGCGCCAGGTGAGACGTGAGACTTCGTTGTATTGAAGTAGTTACATTTACAGAGAATACGGCGCCAGGTGAGACGTGAGACTTCGTTGTATTGAAGTAGTTACATTTACAGAGAATACGGCGCCAGGTGAGACGTGAGACTTCGTTGTATTGAAGTAGTTACATTTACAGAGAATACGGCGCCAGGTGAGACGTGAGACTTCGTTGTATTGAAGTAGTTACATTTACAGAGAATACGGCGCCAGGTGAGACGTGAGACTTCAGGTGCATTTCTTCCGGTGAGTAAATTTACAATAACTCATTCAATTAGTGTGTTAATTGAGCGAGCGTAGCGAGCGTCTCCATTCTGCACTTTTGGACACTCTCTCTGTTTTTTTTTGTTTGTTTGTGTGTTTGGACCGACGGCACAGGCCACAATTTTCTTCCAATCGAGCTGAAATTTTGCATACATACTAATATCATTCTAACTTAATCGTGTATAGTTTTTGAGAGCTGTAATTTGATTGGTTCAAAAATGAAAATATCTCCCGATTGGTCGAAAATCAAAATGTTTCGATTATGTTCATATTTTGCATGGACATCAAGTCTACCATTTTCTCTTATTTTACAAGTTTTCAGCTCAATCGGTATAGAATGTATATACTTATTGACATTTAAGTAGAAAGTCAGAAGCGATTTTATCAACATTTTATTTCCAGTGCAATTCAAATATGATTTTCTTTGTGGATCAGAGTGTGTAGATGGCTATTCTCATAGTTTCAATGAAGTCAGGTAATTTAATTTTGATCGAGTGGATCGCATTTCAATTTACGATGTATATTATGATTTCTGTGCGTTACGATATTCCGGTTCGATATTACAAAGATCTTGGTTGAAAATATATTTGTTTCCAGGAGGCTCTAAAAAATAAAAATCTGAAATAAAATTGTTAGTTATCATTTCAAAGAAAGTACATGTTTCCATAAAGTTTTACTGAAGTTCGCCACTAGGCTTTGTCTGCGGCTGAGGCAAAACCATCTTATTGATTCCAATTGATTTTGCCACAACAAGTTACCACAAAAAAACGAAACACAAAAACATTTCATAAAGTAGTGTGGTGGGCACATGCTCAATGCTAGATCTTCGCGGCCAGCTTGCCCTCCTGCGCCCCCTGAACATGTGACGGGGATCGGGTGTGGATGATGGACCGGAGCTAAGGCTGCGAGTGGATGTAGCTACACTAGCGCCAAAAATAATAATAGTTATTATAATAATTAGTAAATAATTTTATAATATGCTATTTTATTTTTAAAAAGAAATATAGAGTAGTTTATAGTTATAGCTTAGAGTTTATGGTTATAATATAGTTTCGAGTATATTCGCATCAAAATAAACAAATTCTTAACTTTCCTCCCCAAATTCATTCCTGCCCCGTACTGTTCATTTTCGAAATAATCTTCCCCAGTCTTTCTCTAATTGCGGTTCAAAGATTGCATTTTTCTTCTGGTCTTCCCCAATGATGTTACTGTCTTCGATTTCTTGCCGAACTCCTTCTAACCTTGCTCATCTCTAGAATTCTCAAAAATTGCATAGACAAATAAGAAGATAGACAGAATTTCGGTTCGAGGTGTTGCGCGCTTTGGTGCTCGCTCATCAACGCGTTACACCGAGCGTTTTCCTAGTATCTTTTATATTTCATTTTGTAGCTTGATACAAATGAAGCTGCTCAGTATCCAAGTTCTTACGAAACTTACAATGATAGTTTTAATTTTTTTTTTATTTGTTTCTTTGTGTATTTGAAGGCAATGCCATTTCGGTCAAATCGTTTTGGTCGATTACAGAATGTAGTGCAAACAAAACATTTTGTATTAATCTTTTTCGAGTATTTTCCTGAAGTTTCTATGGGGGGGGGGGGGGGGGGGGCGTTATGGTAATTGCTTCGATAAATGTTGATCACTTTTGATCATGCGAAGATAACTAAAGCCCCATTTACACGGTAAAATTTCCAGTAAAATCTTTTCGTAAAATCTTTTGTAAAATTAATTTTATGGAATCCTTTGAAGCAAATTTGAAGACCATTTACACGATAGCATTTTATTTTATGAAAGTCAGTCAGTCACGTGACATTTGTTTTTGTCAATAACAATGCTTTCAGAAGGCATTTTTTCTTACTTTCTTGAAATAAAGAGGGCCGTGCTTTCAGAATTGTGTTTTGTTTTTGTTTTTATATTATTTCATTTATGTTCGTTGTAGTTTTGGCAGGTTTAAGCGTTACCCAGTGTACCCATGAATATGGACTAGTATTATCGTAGGTATGTACTTAAAATGCATTATTTACATGTCAAGTATAATATAATGTATAGTTTCATACTTCATTAACGCCATTATTCATGTATTTTGAAGTATTGAACTTGTCCTTGAGTTCTAGTTCTTTGATTGGCTGATTCCATAAAATCTTTTACAGAAATAGAACATGTTTTATATCATAAAAGGTTTTACACAACCCTTTTACAAAACATTTTACGAAGATTTTACCATCAAATTGGCTTGTTTACACGGTAAAATTTCTTTTACGAAAAGATTTTATAAAAGATTTTACAGGAAATTTTACCGTGTAAATGGGGCTTAACAGAGAAGCGCGCTGCGAAAGTTGATAAGCGAGCATTCGTATTGCATGCGATCAGAGCAGTGGTTTTGACCCTAAAAGATCTTCTCGTTTACCATTTTCCTTACGATTTTTTTTAATCGCAGTTATCTTTTTAATTTTTGATGTTGAAATCGCCTTATGCTGGACCAAGTCCAGCAAGGACACTATAGTGGAGCCAGGCTCTGTTGAGAATATAATTATAATAACAATAATAATTATTATTAAAGATAATAAGCACATACATCCCATTATTACAGTTATTACAGTTATTTAAGTTGTGTGATTCGCATTTATGATTAATTTATCACCAACTACCAAAGTTTGGGAATTGTTAAAAAGCATCCTTCCTGACGGTTTTGTTCGTGGTATTACCTCAGTGAACAGACAAATGCTGGGAAGGTATACCCAACTAATAGGCCACGACCGCCTCCTTCCTCTGGTTCCATCTTTACCACCTTTTCACCATTATCTCCCACATCATAATAGGTTAGCTGCAGAACAGTGCGACGTTATACACTACTTAAACAAATAGGTACCTTCATGGAAATTACAAATCTAATACAGATTAAAATTTCTAAACGAATCCAAGTTTCAAATCTGAAATCATAAATGAGTGAATTATACGCAACTTAAAAAAATAACGGCCCAATGAGTACATAAGAAATGAAAAATGAAAAATTGGGTAAAAAGATTTTAAAAAAGTATCTAAGAAAAAATCGAATACTCATATCAAATTTAGATAAAACCAGAGCAGCTCTCATTGACTGAAATATCTGTCACGTGATCTTACTTGCCTCCTGATGAAATAAAAGTCTGCGTCTCTGCACAATTCACATCAACATCAGGAATTCACATCAGGTTACATGGCAGATCAGCAGGGAGCCGCTGAGCTTCTCAGTCGATTCCCACATTGCTGAATGTCGCCTTTTTGTACTTAAAGATGCAAATAAAGATAATTGAAATTGAAATTGAAACATCAACGATCGATCGCTTTAGTACAATTTTGATTCCCAAAACGTAACTGTCAATATACTAATGAGAAGTTGCGACGTTAGGTATGTATACTCGAGCTTAAAAGTTCACTTACGCCCCCCCCCCCCCTAACCCCTCACCCTTTGCAACCCCAAAAATATCATCTATTTACATTATATTGCTTTACCCGTGGTTCTACTAAGTCAAGGTCCCAAGAGTGTATTCCAATTTTCGTTCAATGTAAAAAAATCACGGCCTATACTGCGCAAATTTGAAAGTTTCGAAACTTGTCTGTTCTTCCATGGGCTACACGTCTTGGCAAGTTGGCTACACTCTTGCTTCTCATGTAATTTCTCTCAAAATACTGTCAAACCATAGACATTTATAAGCGGTTGTCAAACGTTTGTGAAACGGAGTTAATTCATCGATCAGGTATGTAGAATGTGATTTCGTATATTATTTGAACGAATTATTGTTATAACTTACTTAAAAGTGGATATAATGTATATAGTGGATATTCGTGCTGACATTTTGACGTTTTGAAATGACAGTTCGATTCATTTCCATTGTCGGACACCTGGACCAGGGCCCTCATTCACGTACATGGGGTAAGCCATGATAGCGAGTGATAAGGCGTGGTAGACCGGGTGGCAGTGGTATCGGTATTCACGAAGAAGTTATCATGTCTTACCCCGGGGTAGAGTCTACCCCTACCTCGAGGCAGGGGTAAGCCGTGGTAACCAAGTTTGACGATACAGCTGTTACTTTCCGTGGAAAGACCTGGTGTGAGGTATACAAAAAAGCTAACGCAGAAATGAAGAAGATACACATATGGCTAAATAAGAACCTACTCACACTTAATGTTGATAAGACTGTACATATACGATTTTCAATTTCAAGAAGGTCAGAGCCTAGTGAAGGAAAACTACTAAAGATGCACGCGCCACATTGCCAACAAACCGATGACTTTAGCTGTGCCTGCGAAATTATTAAAGCCGTTGACACTGTAAAATATCTCGGAATCTCAATCGATAAAAATTTAAAATGGAATGACCATGTCGCTGTTACTTTGAAAAAACTTCGTAATGTATTATATATATTTTATAGACTTAGAAATATAATCAGTTTTAAATTATTACTAACTGTATACACAGCGCTTGCGCAATCAATTCTCCAATACGGTATTCTTGGATGGGGAGGCGCTGGCAGATCTGTTATACAACCATTATTAATAATTCAAAAATTAATCCTAAAAATTATTTTAAAAAAGCCCAAATGTTTTCCTTCCAATCAAACCTATATTAATACAAATGTTCTAGACATACGACAGATTTATATTAGAGCATCCCTAATTTACATTCGCAAGAACTATGAAAAATTCAAAAAATCTAGCAGCTGCACCTCTTCTGTAAATACCCGACACACTGACAAATATACCTACTCTTGATATGCCTCGGAAATCTAAACAAAAAAGCCAACAAAATTTACAATTCATCGGACCCCGCATTTTCAACAAATTACCACTAGATATAAGAACAGAAGACAATATCAAAATTTATAAGTATCGAATAAAAGAATGGATCATGACATCTGGCAGAGACTACTGTAAGAGTCTATTATATTTTTAATCAATAACTATTTTAATTTTAATTTGTCTATTAAACTATTTATAACGTTTTGTACTGTATAACTTCATATATATCAATCAATCAACATCACCTGACGCTATCTTGACTTTTAATATATCTTTTCAACTTAAATCAGCCCGCACACGGAGTTCACTCCATGCGGGCTTCTTATCCTGTTCAACCAAGTGCTTATTATTATACAATGTATGTACTCCTAATAGATAAGAATAAAATGTAATAAAAAATAAAAAAAAAATAAAAAAAAAATATTGGCGGCCATTTTTAACTTGACATGTCTGTCAAAACATAGAGATGTATGGTCAAAACAACTGTTTGAAGTAATTCCTTCGCGTCGTCATCTTATCAGCTGTGCTGTGTGTATATTGTATCTAATTTGTCTTTTACTTACGTTTTCTATGTTAGTTCATGTTTATTTAGTCATTCCACACAATATCGGATAGTATTATTGGTTCTAGTAAGTCAATCCATGGACCATATAACCTCCAAAACATTTTCTTAAACACTAGATATAAGTAATAAACTTCATATTTTTATGTTGCAGAGTTAAGTTAGCACTGAATTCACCGTTGAAAACTATTGTTGCACCAGATTTTATTGAACTAATTGGAACTGTCACTATTTTTAATAAAGACAAATGAACGCGCGCAGAAAATGATATTTGAATCTGATTGGTGGAATAATCCACTGCCTACTTAAAATTTACGTTCTATTTACACTTATTCAAATTTCAAGTAGGCAGTGACCATCCGCCAAGATACCACTGCTTCGTGAATACGAATGTGTCATTCGCTACCCCGAGGTGGTAAGCAAGTGGTAGGCTACCCCGGGGTAGGCAAGGATAAGGACAATGTACGTGAATGAGGGCCCTGGGGGTCTATTCTCGAAAAAGTTATCACGTCATAAGTTATGAATCATAAAAAAGTCATAATATTAACATGGTGAGAGATAGGACAAACCTCCTTATGAATCATAACTTGGAGTTATGACGTGATAACTTATTCGAGAATAACCATCCTGGACAGTTGGTTGCTCAGGCTTCGTATTAATACGAAAAGGAATCACTCACATGACTAATTCTGAATCGCCGTGCCATCAAGATGGTCGCCAACAATGAGATGATGTTTCGTGCAAGCAAGCTATGAATTAGCGAGCTACCGTGACGCTTTCTCTGTTTGTTTCTTTGTGCTTTCAACGAGATCGTGATTGGTGAGAAATTGAAACTGGAACCGTTCGATCAACTTCAAATATTGCGTGGTTATTGGCACAAGCATTGTAGGAGTTGTTGACATTTTACTGCCACGTTTAGAAACATAAGTCTTATCAATCAAAAGAAATTTCAATGAAATTATCTCTGCTTTAATAACACATGAAAAAGTTTTTCCCGCTATACAGCAACTTTCACACGCATATGAATTCGCATGCAATACTGCTGCTCAGTGCTTGCTTATCAATGCGTTACTCAGAGGAGTCCTGGTTGTTACAATACAAGTAGTTAGATCGATTTTAGGTCAAACTTAGGGGGTTTGATGACATCACCGTATACTCAGACAAACTAGCTAATCAACAACGGGCCAACGGCTACGGTGTATATAAAAATTTTACAATTCTTGGGGGGGGGGGGGGGGGGGGGGGGGTCAAACTTTGATTTTAAAATATTAGAATAAAAATTGTGGATGGTAATAAAACTCAAACCTATCACAGAATTCTATTTAAACTCATCTTCTAATGGGCCTTTGAGCATGATGGGCATGATGGGCCTTTGGGGGGAGGAGGGGTAGGCGTTATTTTTAATTGTTTGCACAAATAAAAATGGCAGAAACTTAAAAAAAAAATCATTACAAGGGCCGATTATTATAAGATTGAGTTTAAAGAAAGAGTATTTTGTGAAAGTTATGATCTTCTCCGCCATTTTTATTCTATTATTGAAACCCAAATTTGACTTCCCCCTTCCC
>CAKOGZ010000084.1:0-27754 GCA_934045905.1 Leuctra nigra | reverse complement strand
CCGGTTACGAAAAATTATTATAATAACTATTATAATTAATTATAGTTTATTATAGTTTATTATAATTAATTATAGTTTTCGTTAAAAATTATAGTATTTATTATAGTATTTATTATAATTACTATAATTTATTTATCACAGCACGATTTATTATAATAAATACTATAATAAATCATAGTCTATCATATTTATTATAGTATTTATTATAATAAATAAATTACAGTACAATTTATTATAGTATTTACTATAGTAAATAAATTACAGTATAATTTACTATAGTAATTACTATAATAAATATGTTAGACTATGATTTATTATAATATATACTATAGTTAATAAATTTCACTAAATTTATTATAGTAAATACTATAGGTAAATTTTGTTTAATTTTTATTATGACTTTTTTTACATAAGTTTTTTTTAAACTGCTGTTTCTTTAAAGTTTTGCTATTTTCCATGAAAGTAAACAATATACATTTAGGATCATTTTTACCCTCACTAAAAAGATTTAAACGTAAAAAAGCAATTCCAGAAATAATTAAGCAAGCGTCTCTATTTGAGACTTATGGCTCGAATCTCTGTTTTTTTGTCTGTTCTTTTCGCAAAAATAGTCGAAAAATGTAACGGATCAGGCTCATTTCTTCAGAAAAGTTATATTACTATCCCAATTGGTGACAAAATGATTTCTATCATGATCGGTTCATTGGTTTAATCGGAAAATGTTTTGATGTATCGTATTTAAAATGCATGTAAGATTGCATGCGAAATATCCTAGCAACGGATTTTTACAAAATTCTAAATGATCACTGAAAATGAAACTATAGAGAAGGCTCTCGCCAAGATGTTTAGAAGTTCTGTTAAGGGATTTTCAAATCAACGTGTTGCATGTATCGGTGCTCGCTTATCAACGCGTTACACCAAGCGTTTTTCTAGTTAAAATACATCTTACAACAATGCCACCTATAATTTAATTATTTGCCATTATAATGGATGTAGGTAGGTACACGAAACATTTATAGGCTTTGCTTGCCATTAAATCCTGTGTAATCCTGTCTTGACTAAATCATACCACTTAAAATTTGAAACATGAAATGTTATCGTGAAGGGTCTGGGATTTGAATCCCGGTCAGGGTACGTGTGCTTTTATTTCGCTGGTTGTACCATTACCCAAGGCCCAGTTGTACTACAATGTCCTGATAATAACAAGCTTAAAGTTCACATTAGCAGTCTAGATATCTGTGTATCATTGTCTGAATTAGCCAGGGTTTCAACCGATAATTTCTGTCGCTAACTTTATCAGAGCATTAAACAATGGAGCCTAATCCCATGCACGATTGATGCGCAAATGCAACGACGCAGATGGAAACAGTGTTCATGGTAAATTCACTTTTAAGTTCACAGTTCGGACGCGAATGGAAAAAATCCAACTCTATGCATCCGCGTTAATCGTACACGACCCTCGACAGTTTTAATAAAATGTTCACCATGATTCATAAGAAACAAGTAACACCAAAATATTTGGGATAATCAAATTTGCATATTGTCCAAGTTATAAAAAATACGAACACTTGAATTTTCATCTCAATAAAATAATAAACGAACTCGATCAAAAGTTCTACAAAATGGAACGTTCAAGTTTCACACGTTCTTCACGGACACTAGTTGAGAACAATTTTAACTCAATTTGTATGAAATTGCCAACAATGTAATTGTTGGCAAGAGGTTTTAGCCAATGGTAATTGGATTATGAAATTGTCTTCGTTAGCAGTTGGCTTATGGATCATATTTGCACAATTATTTGATACCTATTTTCAAACTGACGGAATTTACATCTCCACAAAGTTTACAAGACCTGTTGGTCGAATGTTCAATTATATAAATATTTAGAAGAAAATGTGAACAGAGGGATATCAGGGCAAAAAACATATTAAATACTTCCAACCACTAAATTTTATTTATGTATACCTACAACATAAAGTACAAAGTTACACAAAGTCGTACATTTCAATTTTTAAATAGATTAAAAATTGAAAGAGCAGAGGAAACCCGGATATTATATCCGAGGGATACGCTTATTATAATGTTAGCAGCACTTGTCGGCATTTGTTACTCCATCATGAAGGTTAAATTAGATGATTCTTTATACACTATTGACACACACAAAATGTAAGCTTACTAAGCATAACAAAATCAAATCAATCACTGATTTATACACTTTGAATATTAATTGGGATGGGAGTCCGTAAGTTTACAGCAGTAGTGGCAACATTTTCAAAATTGGTATCATGTGATTGTGTGGAATAAGCCAATTGCATAACCTAGGCCAAGAAGGCTGTGAAACATAATACCCCAAAAGAGAAATATAAGGAACTTGGGAAATTATCTAAAGCCTAGTATTTGCAGATTAAATAAACAAACTTGATTCATTATATATTTCCACCCTTCAAAAAAGTGTACTGATTGACTATTGTGTCAATGAAAATCTAAGACTAATCAAACTCAAACCTTGGCATGGAGAACAGGTTACCATTAACCAAAACACACTTGCATATAACATCGGATAATCGGCAAACCCTTTTTCGGGTTCTCTCGACACTTTCGATCCTGTTAATAAAGTTTGTAGGATTTAGGCCGCAAAACACATCAACTGCTCCTCTTCCTCGATGCAGATGGAATAATTCATAGAAAATGAAAATGTCAGGAAAGCACTTGTGAACATTCGTCTCGCAATGGCAGTTTTGAAGAACTACAGCGATGTTGCAGATGCGGCCAAACTTTACGGAGTTACTTGCAGTGAGTGAGATGCACGAGTCGTCTCTGCCAAAGTGACTGCAGTACTCATTTGTTGAATAGAGTTGCCCTCGGTAGACACATCGCTTATAGGACTTGATGGTGGAGCCTTGGAATGCATCAATCTCTTGGAGAAATTCCGAGAGAACATTGCGATCATGTTCCGTCAGGAGATGATCGAATGTTCCTACTGAGGAGAATTTCTCTTGGTACATTTCTCGATTACTGTTTGTCACATTACTTCCAGTCAGGTGATTGAAGACTCTTCGGCAACTCGCTGGCGCATTCTTCATGGTCTCTTGACCTTGGCGAACAATTTGTTTCAGGAGTGTAAAGTTACGGACCATTTGCTGAGGTACAGCCTGTGTACCATTGTACATGTGTGATGTTGGCTAGAACTGATGATCTAGAAGGCAGTGCCAACAGGAAGTGAACATAGTCTCTAGTGTGACTAGAGTGGTTACATTGTTAGTTGCTGGCTGTTTTAGAATAAAGAAGACTACCACATTATATTCTTATAATTATCTGTTTCAATTAAATAACTTATGTAGTTTATTAAGTATTGATTGATAACAACACATGGTGGCAGCGCGTGAGTAAGAAAACCAGTAAATTTACGCAGTATTACGTTATTTTCGGTGTAAGAAAAGCAAGAAAAATGGTGCTCGGAGATGAGGCCAATGTTCATGTTCAACAACAGCCATTACCTCAAGCCGATTCTACTACTCAATTACAACCACCTCCAAAATTCGACTTCACCGATCCACAAACATGGACCAGGTGGATTCGGAGATACGAGCGTTTCCGTATTTCAAGTTGTCTGGACAAAGCAAGTAAGTCAAGACAGGTCCATCATCTCATTTACTGTATGGGAGATGAAGCGGAGGATATCTTACTTTCTATGGAGCTCACTGCCCTAGAAGAAGATGATTATGAATTGGTTGTAGAAAAGTTTAATTCTCACTTTGTCAAAAGGAGAAATGTGATATTTGAAAGAGCCAAATTCCATCAGAGGAAGCAAGAAGAGGGGGAATCAGCGGCTGAGTTTATAACATCATTGTATACATTAGTAAAACATTGTGCGTATGGAGCACTACAGGAAGAACTTATCAGAGATAGGTTAGTGGTAGGTCTTAGAGACACCAAGTTATCCGAAACTTTGCAAATGGATGCAGAGCTAACTTTGAAGAAGGCCATCGATAAGGTCCGAGTACATGAAGACATTCGAGGTCAGCAGAAGATCCTGAGGGGGTTAGAAAGCAATGATGCGAATGTTGATATGGTTAAATCAAATAAACCTAAGTTTCAGCATTCAGGTGCCCGTTCTCACCAGCAACAGGAACATTTCAAGCCGTCGAGCAGCTACAGTGGTCAGAATAAATCTGCAGACCGCTGTACCAGATGTGGACGCACACCATCTCACCCGATACGAGATTGTCCAGCGAGGGAGGTGAAGTGCAGAAGCTGTAACATCATGGGCCACTTCGAGAAACACTGCCGCAGTAAGAAGAAGCAGTCAACGGTACACGAAGTGCGAACCGGAGGCCAGCAACCCGAAGTATATCTAGGTACGATAGACGGGGACACCACCGACGACCCATGGTTCGTGACACTACTAGTAAATGGTAAGCGAACACAATTCAAAATTGACACAGGTGCCGATGTAACTGTACTCTCGGAAGAGGAATACAAATCCAGGTTTTCCAAGCATAAGCTTAGTCCAACGACGAAGACACTTCTGGGACCAGGACGAGCAACCTTAGATGTCAAAGGTCAGTTTAAAGCAACATTTCAAGTAAAACAAAACAAGTCTGTTCAAGACATCTTTGTGGTCAGCAACCTAAGCAGTGCACTACTGGGCCGACCAGCAATCAGAAGTTTAAACCTAGTTCAGCAGATCCACGCGGTAAAGCAGATTGATCCACTGAGCCAAGGAGACGTCAAGAAAGAATACCCATCTCTGTTCACGGGATTGGGTGAATTGAAAGGCGAGTACAAGATACGGCTCCAAGCTGGAGCAGAACCATTCGCCATCGCCGTTCCACGTCGAGTAGCAATACCACTCTTGCCAAAGGTAAAAGAGGAACTTGAGAAGATGGAGAAAGCAGGTGTTATCTCCAAGGTCGACGAGCCAACAGATTGGTGCGCAGGAATGGTGGTAGTGCCGAAGAAAAATGGAAACGTAAGAATATGTGTAGATCTTACACACCTGAATAGAAGTGTCCAGCGGGAGCGTCATATTATGCCTGCTATGGAAGAAACCTTGGGACACCTAGGTAGAGCAACTGTGTTCAGCAAATTAGACGCGAATTCGGGATTCTGGCAGATCAAGCTTTCCGAAGAGTCACGTAAGCTCACAACCTTTATTACTCCCTATGGTAGGTATTGGTTCAACAGGGTTCCATTCGGGATAACTTCGGCACCAGAAGTGTATCAAAGGAAAATGTCGGAACTACTCGAAGGACTACCCGGAGTAGTATGTCACATGGACGATGTTCTTATCTTTGGGGAAACAAGGAAAGAACACGATCAACGACTGTCAGCAGTGCTTACAGCAATCAGTAATGCAGGTGTCACACTGAATGAAGCAAAATGTGAATTTGGTGTCAGCACAGTCAAGTTTCTGGGTTACATTCTAGGAGAGTCTGGAGTGAAAGTTGATCCCAGCAAGACATCAGCAATAAATCTCATGAAAAGTCCGAAAGATGTTTCAGGCGTAAGAAGACTTCTGGGGATGACTAACCAACTAATGAAGTTCGTTCCTAATCTGGCAGTAATGACAAAACCAATTCGCGAACTCTTGTCAGGAGACAACTTTCAGTGGGGAGCGCCTCAAGAAGAAGCTTTTACAAAAATCAAGGAGAAGTTGACGACGACCCCGACGTTAATGTTCTACGACGTCAATAGGGAGATCCGTTTAACGACAGACGCATCATCGTTTGGTTTGGGATGTGTTCTGGAACAGCTGGACGAGTCCAATGTTTGGCGGCCAGTAGCGTACGCATCCAGATCACTCACCGACACTGAAACCAGGTATGCCCAGATCGAGAAGGAAGCTTTGGGAATTGTATGGGCATGTGACAGGTTCCAGAATTTCCTCATAGGTAAACAGTTCCATGTACATACTGATCATTTACCTCTTGTTCCCATAATGCTAAAGAAGTCTCTGAGCGATCTGTCACCAAGAATTCTGAGAATGAGAATGAAATTGATGAGATTTGCATTTACTATCTCGCATGTTCCAGGTAAAGATCTACATACGGCAGACACTCTGTCCAGAGAGCCGGTAGAAATTGCTTCTGCTCAATGTTGTGAGTTTGAAGCAGAGATAAACGAATGTGTTGACCAGGTCATAGGAGAGCTTCCAGCAACGGATGCACGTCTCGACGAGATAAGGAAAGCCCAGCAAGAGGATCGTACATCTCAACAAGTCAAAAGATACATTGCTGACGGGTGGCCATCGAAGCGAGACCTAGCAGCCAATGCCGCTCCATTCTTTCAAGAAAGAGGTAACCTGACTGTCCAGCAGGGACTTCTGATGAAAGACCAACGACTGTACATACCAGGAAGTATGCAGAAGGAAATTCTACATAGAATCCATGAAGGTCACTTAGGGATTAATAAATGTAGAGAGAGAGCCAGACAGTCAGTGTGGTGGCCAGGAATGAGCCAGCATATTATAGATGTAGTTAACAAATGTCAACATTGTTTGGAACACCGGGAAAATCCACAAGAACCGTTATTGACAACACCTTTGCCAGAGCGAGCATGGCAGAGAGTAGCCATGGATTTGTTTCAACTCAAGGAACACAAGTATTTGATAATTGTAGATTATTACTCAAAGTTCCCTGAAGTATTATTGTTGGATAAAACCACCAGCAAGTATGTCATCAATCGCATCAAGTCGGTATTTGCGAGGTATGGAATTCCGGAAGAAGTTGTTTCAGACAACGGACCGCAGTTCAGCTCAGACGAGTTTCGAAGATTCGCAACAACCTACGGATTCAAGCATGTGACGACAGAATAGAATGTATTAGTTAGGTGATGTCTTGACTTACTTGCTTTGTCCAGACAACTTGAAATACGGAAACGCTCGTATCTCCGAATCCACCTGGTCCATGTTTGTGGATCGGTGAAGTCGAATTTTGGAGGTGGTTGTAATTGAGTAGTAGAATCGGCTTGAGGTAATGGCTGTTGTTGAACATGAACATTGGCCTCATCTCCGAGCACCATTTTTCTTGCTTTTCTTACACCGAAAATAACGTAATACTGCGTAAATTTACTGGTTTTCTTACTCACGCGCCGCCACCATGTGTTGTTATCAATCAATACTTAATAAACTACATAAGTTATTTAATTGAAACAGATAATTATAAGAATATAATGTGGTAGTCTTCTTTATTCTAAAACAGCCAGCAACTAACAATGTAACCACTCTCGTCACACTAGAGACTATGTTCACTTCCTGTTGGCACTGCCTTCTAGATCATCAGTTCATATTAAGTACCACATTATATTCTTATAATTATCTGTTTCAATTAAATAACTTATGTAGTTTATTAAGTATTGATTGATAACAACACATGGTTGTTATCAACCATGTTGGTTATGCTCATATGACATGGTAATATGGTAATGACATGGTTATGATTACCATATATGGTATGGTAATGGTATGGTATGGTATGACATGACATGATATGATTACCATGTCATATCGCTTTCCTAGCCTCTTCCCTCCTTCTCCACGCTTGGGTGTTGATTTGATTAGGTAGTAGGTTGTCCGAAGCAGTTACTAGCGTTGTTCTTGGCTGTCGGCTCATTAGCATCTGCGCCGGACTACGCCCTGATGCTAGTGGTGTTGATCGGTATGCTAGCATTCCGAGATATACATCTTCTGACTTCTGCAGGATACCTTTCATGGTTTTCACTGTCCGTTCCGCAAGTCCGTTCGCCTTTGGATATCTTGGGCTGCTGGTCACATGCTTGAATCCGTAGGTTGTTGCGAATCTTCGAAACTCGTCTGAGCTGAACTGCGGTCCGTTGTCTGAAACAACTTCTTCCGGAATTCCATACCTCGCAAATACCGACTTGATGCGATTGATGACATACTTGCTGGTGGTTTTATCCAACAATAATACTTCAGGGAACTTTGAGTAATAATCTACAATTATCAAATACTTGTGTTCCTTGAGTTGAAACAAATCCATGGCTACTCTCTGCCATGCTCGCTCTGGCA
This sequence comes from Leuctra nigra, assembly GCA_934045905.1. Classification (NCBI taxonomy): domain Eukaryota; kingdom Metazoa; phylum Arthropoda; class Insecta; order Plecoptera; family Leuctridae; genus Leuctra; species Leuctra nigra. Next base: position 19,725 of record CAKOGZ010000084.1, on the reverse strand, counting down.
AAGGTGTTGTCAATAACGGTTCTTGTGGATTTTCCCGGTGTTCCAAACAATGTTGACATTTGTTAACTACATCTATAATATGCTGGCTCATTCCTGGCCACCACACTGACTGTCTGGCTCTCTCTCTACATTTATTAATCCCTAAGTGACCTTCATGGATTCTATGTAGAATTTCCTTCTGCATACTTCCTGGTATGTACAGTCGTTGGTCTTTCATCAGAAGTCCCTGCTGGACAGTCAGGTTACCTCTTTCTTGAAAGAATGGAGCGGCATTGGCTGCTAGGTCTCGCTTCGATGGCCACCCGTCAGCAATGTATCTTTTGACTTGTTGAGATGTACGATCCTCTTGCTGGGCTTTCCTTATCTCGTCGAGACGTGCATCCGTTGCTGGAAGCTCTCCTATGACCTGGTCAACACATTCGTTTATCTCTGCTTCAAACTCACAACATTGAGCAGAAGCAATTTCTACCGGCTCTCTGGACAGAGTGTCTGCCGTATGTAGATCTTTACCTGGAACATGCGAGATAGTAAATGCAAATCTCATCAATTTCATTCTCATTCTCAGAATTCTTGGTGACAGATCGCTCAGAGACTTCTTTAGCATTATGGGAAGCATTATGGTATAGCATTATACCATACCATATATGGTATGGTAATATGGTAATCATATTCTAGAATATATTCTAGAATATATTCTAGAATATATTCTAGTTATATTCTAGAAGGCAGTGCCAACAGGAAGTGAACATAGTCTCTAGTGTGACTAGAGTGGTTACATTGTTAGTTGCTGGCTGTTTTAGAATAAAGAAGACTACCACATTATATTCTTATAATTATCTGTTTCAATTAAATAACTTATGTAGTTTATTAAGTATTGATTGATAACAACACATGGTGGCGGCGCGTGAGTAAGAAAACCAGTAAATTTACGCAGTATTACGTTATTTTCGGTGTAAGAAAAGCAAGAAAAATGGTGCTCGGAGATGAGGCCAATGTTCATGTTCAACAACAGCCATTACCTCAAGCCGATTCTACTACTCAATTACAACCACCTCCAAAATTCGACTTCACCGATCCACAAACATGGACCAGGTGGATTCGGAGATACGAGCGTTTCCGTATTTCAAGTTGTCTGGACAAAGCAAGTAAGTCAAGACATCACCTAACTAATACATTCTATTCTGTCGTCACATGCTTGAATCCGTAGGTTGTTGCGAATCTTCGAAACTCGTCTGAGCTGAACTGCGGTCCGTTGTCTGAAACAACTTCTTCCGGAATTCCATACCTCGCAAATACCGACTTGATGCGATTGATGACATACTTGCTGGTGGTTTTATCCAACAATAATACTTCAGGGAACTTTGAGTAATAATCTACAATTATCAAATACTTGTGTTCCTTGAGTTGAAACAAATCCATGGCTACTCTCTGCCATGCTCGCTCTGGCAAAGGTGTTGTCAATAACGGTTCTTGTGGATTTTCCCGGTGTTCCAAACAATGTTGACATTTGTTAACTACATCTATAATATGCTGGCTCATTCCTGGCCACCACACTGACTGTCTGGCTCTCTCTCTACATTTATTAATCCCTAAGTGACCTTCATGGATTCTATGTAGAATTTCCTTCTGCATACTTCCTGGTATGTACAGTCGTTGGTCTTTCATCAGAAGTCCCTGCTGGACAGTCAGGTTACCTCTTTCTTGAAAGAATGGAGCGGCATTGGCTGCTAGGTCTCGCTTCGATGGCCACCCGTCAGCAATGTATCTTTTGACTTGTTGAGATGTACGATCCTCTTGCTGGGCTTTCCTTATCTCGTCGAGACGTGCATCCGTTGCTGGAAGCTCTCCTATGACCTGGTCAACACATTCGTTTATCTCTGCTTCAAACTCACAACATTGAGCAGAAGCAATTTCTACCGGCTCTCTGGACAGAGTGTCTGCCGTATGTAGATCTTTACCTGGAACATGCGAGATAGTAAATGCAAATCTCATCAATTTCATTCTCATTCTCAGAATTCTTGGTGACAGATCGCTCAGAGACTTCTTTAGCATTATGGGAACAAGAGGTAAATGATCAGTATGTACATGGAACTGTTTACCTATGAGGAAATTCTGGAACCTGTCACATGCCCATACAATTCCCAAAGCTTCCTTCTCGATCTGGGCATACCTGGTTTCAGTGTCGGTGAGTGATCTGGATGCGTACGCTACTGGCCGCCAAACATTGGACTCGTCCAGCTGTTCCAGAACACATCCCAAACCAAACGATGATGCGTCTGTCGTTAAACGGATCTCCCTATTGACGTCGTAGAACATTAACGTCGGGGTCGTCGTCAACTTCTCCTTGATTTTTGTAAAAGCTTCTTCTTGAGGCGCTCCCCACTGAAAGTTGTCTCCTGACAAGAGTTCGCGAATTGGTTTTGTCATTACTGCCAGATTAGGAACGAACTTCATTAGTTGGTTAGTCATCCCCAGAAGTCTTCTTACGCCTGAAACATCTTTCGGACTTTTCATGAGATTTATTGCTGATGTCTTGCTGGGATCAACTTTCACTCCAGACTCTCCTAGAATGTAACCCAGAAACTTGACTGTGCTGACACCAAATTCACATTTTGCTTCATTCAGTGTGACACCTGCATTACTGATTGCTGTAAGCACTGCTGACAGTCGTTGATCGTGTTCTTTCCTTGTTTCCCCAAAGATAAGAACATCGTCCATGTGACATACTACTCCGGGTAGTCCTTCGAGTAGTTCCGACATTTTCCTTTGATACACTTCTGGTGCCGAAGTTATCCCGAATGGAACCCTGTTGAACCAATACCTACCATAGGGAGTAATAAAGGTTGTGAGCTTACGTGACTCTTCGGAAAGCTTGATCTGCCAGAATCCCGAATTCGCGTCTAATTTGCTGAACACAGTTGCTCTACCTAGGTGTCCCAAGGTTTCTTCCATAGCAGGCATAATATGACGCTCCCGCTGGACACTTCTATTCAGGTGTGTAAGATCTACACATATTCTTACGTTTCCATTTTTCTTCGGCACTACCACCATTCCTGCGCACCAATCTGTTGGCTCGTCGACCTTGGAGATAACACCTGCTTTCTCCATCTTCTCAAGTTCCTCTTTTACCTTTGGCAAGAGTGGTATTGCTACTCGACGTGGAACGGCGATGGCGAATGGTTCTGCTCCAGCTTGGAGCCGTATCTTGTACTCGCCTTTCAATTCACCCAATCCCGTGAACAGAGATGGGTATTCTTTCTTGACGTCTCCTTGGCTCAGTGGATCAATCTGCTTTACCGCGTGGATCTGCTGAACTAGGTTTAAACTTCTGATTGCTGGTCGGCCCAGTAGTGCACTGCTTAGGTTGCTGACCACAAAGATGTCTTGAACAGACTTGTTTTGTTTTACTTGAAATGTTGCTTTAAACTGACCTTTGACATCTAAGGTTGCTCGTCCTGGTCCCAGAAGTGTCTTCGTCGTTGGACTAAGCTTATGCTTGGAAAACCTGGATTTGTATTCCTCTTCCGAGAGTACAGTTACATCGGCACCTGTGTCAATTTTGAATTGTGTTCGCTTACCATTTACTAGTAGTGTCACGAACCATGGGTCGTCGGTGGTGTCCCCGTCTATCGTACCTAGATATACTTCGGGTTGCTGGCCTCCGGTTCGCACTTCGTGTACCGTTGACTGCTTCTTCTTACTGCGGCAGTGTTTCTCGAAGTGGCCCATGATGTTACAGCTTCTGCACTTCACCTCCCTCGCTGGACAATCTCGTATCGGGTGAGATGGTGTGCGTCCACATCTGGTACAGCGGTCTGCAGATTTATTCTGACCACTGTAGCTGCTCGACGGCTTGAAATGTTCCTGTTGCTGGTGAGAACGGGCACCTGAATGCTGAAACTTAGGTTTATTTGATTTAACCATATCAACATTCGCATCATTGCTTTCTAACCCCCTCAGGATCTTCTGCTGACCTCGAATGTCTTCATGTACTCGGACCTTATCGATGGCCTTCTTCAAAGTTAGCTCTGCATCCATTTGCAAAGTTTCGGATAACTTGGTGTCTCTAAGACCTACCACTAACCTATCTCTGATAAGTTCTTCCTGTAGTGCTCCATACGCACAATGTTTTACTAATGTATACAATGATGTTATAAACTCAGCCGCTGATTCCCCCTCTTCTTGCTTCCTCTGATGGAATTTGGCTCTTTCAAATATCACATTTCTCCTTTTGACAAAGTGAGAATTAAACTTTTCTACAACCAATTCATAATCATCTTCTTCTAGGGCAGTGAGCTCCATAGAAAGTAAGATATCCTCCGCTTCATCTCCCATACAGTAAATGAGATGATGGACCTGTCTTGACTTACTTGCTTTGTCCAGACAACTTGAAATACGGAAACGCTCGTATCTCCGAATCCACCTGGTCCATGTTTGTGGATCGGTGAAGTCGAATTTTGGAGGTGGTTGTAATTGAGTAGTAGAATCGGCTTGAGGTAATGGCTGTTGTTGAACATGAACATTGGCCTCATCTCCGAGCACCATTTTTCTTGCTTTTCTTACACCGAAAATAACGTAATACTGCGTAAATTTACTGGTTTTCTTACTCACGCGCCGCCACCATGTGTCTACTCGACGTGGACAAACACCATGTGACACCATGTGACACCATGTGACACCATGAACACCACGCAACACCATGTGACTTTTCCATTTGCATCTTCATATATAAAAGCCGATGAAGACCACAGTGGACCCCAGTTCTCCACAGTGGTCTTCAGATGCGTAAGGGCGTGGATATTGAATGTGACATTCTCTAGAGCGTACACTGCCGGCATCATGACAACAAACTTCATCAAACATTTGTGAGCAATGTCCAAGTCGCTCGCTGTAATTGTTGCCTGGTGTTGATATGATTTAACCATATCAACATTCGCATCATTGCTTTCTAACCCCCTCAGGATCTTCTGCTGACCTCGAATGTCTTCATGTACTCGGACCTTATCGATGGCCTTCTTCAAAGTTAGCTCTGCATCCATTTGCAAAGTTTCGGATAACTTGGTGTCTCTAAGACCTACCACTAACCTATCTCTGATAAGTTCTTCCTGTAGTGCTCCATACGCACAATGTTTTACTAATGTATACAATGATGTTATAAACTCAGCCGCTGATTCCCCCTCTTCTTGCTTCCTCTGATGGAATTTGGCTCTTTCAAATATCACATTTCTCCTTTTGACAAAGTGAGAATTAAACTTTTCTACAACCAATTCATAATCATCTTCTTCTAGGGCAGTGAGCTCCATAGAAAGTAAGATATCCTCCGCTTCATCTCCCATACAGTAAATGAGATGATGGACCTGTCTTGACTTACTTGCTTTGTCCAGACAACTTGAAATACGGAAACGCTCGTATCTCCGAATCCACCTGGTCCATGTTTGTGGATCGGTGAAGTCGAATTTTGGAGGTGGTTGTAATTGAGTAGTAGAATCGGCTTGAGGTAATGGCTGTTGTTGAACATGAACATTGGCCTCATCTCCGAGCACCATTTTTCTTGCTTTTCTTACACCGAAAATAACGTAATACTGCGTAAATTTACTGGTTTTCTTACTCACGCGCCGCCACCATGTGTCTACTCGACGTGGACAAACACCATGTGACACCATGTGACACCATGTGACACCATGAACACCACGCAACACCATGTGACTTTTCCATTTGCATCTTCATATATAAAAGCCGATGAAGACCACAGTGGACCCCAGTTCTCCACAGTGGTCTTCAGATGCGTAAGGGCGTGGATATTGAATGTGACATTCTCTAGAGCGTACACTGCCGGCATCATGACAACAAACTTCATCAAACATTTGTGAGCAATGTCCAAGTCGCTCGCTGTAATTGTTGCCTGCACCAACAGCGAGATGGCATTCACAAGAAACAGCCAATGGTTGTAATACATGGCTGGCAGACTTTCTTGCAGAATGACGGGACTATAGAAGAGCAGGAAGGACCTCCATTCACTTGCCTTCCAGTAGCAAATTTGAGTCAATGATCGTGGCAAGCGTCGAATTTCCTTCGGAGGCCTGATCGACAGCAACTTAGCATCCAGCTCTTCAACTTTTCGTCCTAAATAGTAATCTGCGTTATTTGATGCCGAGTCAAGCCACAAGTTCGTTAGCTGTCTAGTACAGCCGAGCAGCGTGTTGTGCATGTACTCAACTGGGAAGCTGCATGCCATGTCTACTCTTGGTGCAAGCATCAAAATGCTCGGCCCTTTCACGCCTCTAACATGGTTCCCTGCAGCAAGCGCTCGACGCCCATAATCTTGGAAGCTTGCATGGGTCCTCGGCACATCTGGGGTGGCCGTTTCAGGGTACACTCTACTATGGCCTCTTCCCCTCTGCACCACCTGGCCTGGCTTCTCACAATATCCACAACCAAATTGACCGTTGAATTGCTGGACGTTTTGGATCATTGCTCTGGCAGGAGAGTCCACAGATCCAGCACCGAGGTATGCATATATCTGCCGCTCAATACAGCCTTCTTGAACTGAGAATCCAGCATTGCCCAATGTTGATAGCTCATCAATGAATGGTTTCAAAAAAACATTCATCACTGGTTTTTTGTCCCCAAACCACAGGCCACACAACAACATATTTTTGTGCCTATCTTTGAAAGGCAATTCATTGACAGTGCAAAATATTGGCCAAATGCTCCGTTTTGATGACTTAAACAATGGAACACCATCTGTATTCCAGTTCAATGTCAAAATCTCCTTCCCAATATTGTCATTTTTTATTTTTTGTATCATTTTCCCACAACAATTGTCACTTATCACAGAGTGACTGCAATTAGAAGTAGTATCAATCTTGTTCGAAATTACAAGGTTTTTCAGTTGAGATGTTAACGAAATTGTTAGAAAATAATTATTAGACTTTTTTAGAGCTTCTTCGGACAGAGTGGCTTGACAATCAGGCGCAGGACAGTTTTGTGGAACATTGGTTCCAATAAATTCCTGGCAAACCCGGCAAACATACTGAATAACGGATGGTGTTTCTGATGGAAATTTTTTTAAAAAAAGATATTTGGATTTGGAGATTGCAAGAGTAGGTGCCAATATATTTATTATGTCAAGAAGAATTTGGAGATTTGAAAGCGATGTTCCGCTGAGCAGCATGTAGGACATGATGAGCATTTCGGCCTGTTCTTTAGTAACTCTTGGCTCCTCTTCACTTGAATCGCTGTCCTCGTTATCTTGGCGAAGAGGTTGACCCTGCAAATATATTGTTTCAAAATATAGTGGTCAAAACATTATAGTGAGGCACAACATAATAGGGGTACATACTGTAGAGCAGAGACGGATCATTGCAATTTATGATTGAAATTTGTTGGCATTTGTTTTTGTAATAGCTGTTATTACTAAAGTTAATTGCTGTGCCAAATTAACTAAATGTTGGATTAATTTAATGGGACAGCCAATCAGGTACTTTAAAATATTGAAACAGTTGAATTTCATCCAAACTTTAGTTAATTGCAGACAATTTAACTTTAGTAATACCGGGCCTAAACAAATGATGTCCACCACATAGAATGAAATTAATTTATTAAAGTGGCTTGACTATAATCGGGACATGGTCTCAGATCTTGATAGTTTTTTGGTATATTTATTGATATTCGTGCCATACACAATCCCTCCTTAAATTAACCCCTACTGCGTGTCTAATTTCTGAGATAAATTGAGTTATCTTTCCCATGTTATCTTATGGCGGTACAGTAAAATCGTGTCACTTATAGGTTAAAAATAAAGATCTATTTGAATACAATTGAAAATTGCGGTTTGATCTGAACAAATATTTAATATTGCCACGTTTCGACCGACTTTTATCGGCCTTCATCAGGCAATGACATGACAACAATCTAAGAACCATAAGAACCAATCTACCATAATAGGATTTTTTTATAAATCAACCATTGCTTTGTATCCTAATTCCTTGCCGGTTTCTCAAAAATGTAGTACTGATGTCACATGTGTAACGAGAGAATCGCTCATTTACGTTAGTTAAGGTCCCCCCCCCCTTGCTTAATATCACAGGAAAAGTTATTTAAATGTGGTTGAAAAACTAATTTCCATAACTGCACTATAATTAAAACCACTATACAAATTAGGTAGGTAGACCTAAAAAAAAGATAGCGAGCCAAGAAATAATTTTGCAGTTAAATGAACAAGCTGAAGACTTAGCAAGAAAGAAGAAGACATAAGGTTTGTAAAACATAAATTTAAAATAACAATAATACTCACTTGACGATCATTGAATAAGTTATTTCTATCATCGTCCTGCTCAGGTTCTGAATCCTGTTCCTCTCTGTTGCGCAGAAACTCGGGGTCCTCATTTCTCTCTGGAGACTGTTCGTGGGCGGACACTCTATTTGTTTCGTCGTCGCTTCCATCAGACGTGTCTGAATCTGATGTTGCGGCATTGTCATCTCTGTTGCGCAGAAACTCGGGGTCCTCATTTCTCTCTGGAGACTGTTCGTGGGCGGACACTCTATTTGTTTCGTCGTCGCTTCCATCAGACGTGTCTGAATCTGATGTTGCGGCATTGTCATCTCTGTTGCGCAGAAACTCGGGGTCCTCATTTCTCTCTGGAGACTGTTCGTGGGCGGACACTCTATTTGTTTCGTCGTCGCTTCCATCAGACGTGTCTGAATCTGATGTTGCGGCATTGTCATCTCTGTTGCGCAGAAACTCGGGGTCCTCATTTCTCTCTGGAGACTGTTCGTGGGCGGACACTCTATTTGTTTCGTCGTCGCTTCCATCAGACGTGTCTGAATCTGAAGTTGCGGCATTGTCATCTTGAATGCAGCAGTGAATTGATTCAGTACTGTTCACAACAGAATGCACTCTTATATGTGGGTGTAGCTGGAATTAAAAGCAGAACTTTATTTATAATCTTTCATAGATCTAAAGGCAAGTAGTATTTAAAGTAAGAAAACACCCTCTAGGTCTGTTCAATTAGTGGCTCGGAACACCCTGGAGTTGTCCCAGCTTGCACCAGTCCTCCTGTAGGTCCACGAACATAGGTAATAGATCTGTTCGCTCAATAGCAGAACGATAACTTGACGACGATAACATCAACAATAAAGTGATGAAACATTAACGTTACCTGTTACCGTGTCCGTAGACCTTGTCAATCAACCAATTACATTGCGCAACTATTCGAAGACACTCGAGATGTGTTAAAACTAGCCAAAATATTGTAGGTAGGTACCTATTTAGTTTCTAATAAGAGTAAGCTTTCAGCTGTTAAGTACTTTTAGATTTACTATTCAACAACTACTGACAATTAGCAACACAACACTTTGTTCTGTTTTTCAAAAACAACTTCCCAAGAAGGCATATGATCAATTGGTCTTCAAAATTCTGAAGAATCCCGTGGGAATCTATTTGACACATTGGGATTGGAACAGTTTATGATCATTATTCACATTTTGTGACTAGCGTTAAGTTAAATTTAAAGTCAACGTTATTGTATCATTTCAACCTAAAGTTAGCAGTGCATTGCGAATGCACCTTTACTTGGGTCAGAAGTAATAAAATTAGGTACTGATAAAATACTGTTCCTAAAATATAAATAAAATTACTACCTACTTTACATTTTATTTATGGAAGAAAGTAGTAGTACTAGTGTAATTAGGTAGTACTTTAAACATTTAGGTACTTTTTGTCCTGTTATTATGCACTGTGTGTGAATTAATTTGGTCTTAATAATTTGGAACTAAAATAAATCAAAATGGTAAGCAAAGTAAAACGAACTTTGATCTGCACAGAAAACATGGACACCTTATCATTTCCAGTACCTAGGTAATGTTTACCATATTTTAATTTTATTTTAAACTTTCTGTGATCTTGCATAGTGGTAATTCACTAGGTAGGTATTTTGTTATTGGTGAGACCTGCAATTTTCTATTTTTATTGAAAACTCCTTACAGGTGGGAGGTTGCTGATGTAACGCATATGATCTCCAAATTAGTGTGTCAAAAGTAGTGAAATTACCTACTAGTTCGAAATCAGTAATTGGCGGTACCACTGCTCTAGAAAAATTATAGCAGCGATGTGTCGCCTGCTGGGCTGCAGGCGAATCGTCGCTGCTATAATTTTTCTAGAGCAGTGGTACTACCGCCAATTACTGAATTTCAAATAAATGTGGCTCTAATAAGTAAGTTTTCAATTAGGTAGGTACTGTTTCGTTACTCACAAAATGTACCTAGTACCTACCTTTGCCAGTTACCCAATAAAGTAGAATTTTGTTAACTACACCTAAAGGCCGATGCACAATTGACGCGGACGAACAACGCAAACGGACGACACAGACGGAAAAAAATGTTAAACAAAATTCAACTTTGTGTCTACGTCGTCCGTCCGCGTCAATTGTGCATCGGCTTTAACGCATTTCGTAACGATACTACCTACTGCCTACTTACCAAAGTCTGGACATCTTTTACCTACCAAAATAAGCTAATTTACAAGTGGCAAAATATAACACAAATACATTCACTCTTATATATATTAAATTTATCATGAGGTCCAATTTTATGTCAATGACTTACTTTTCGACGCTTTCCTTGCTGACAATTTGTTGTGGGAATGGAAGTATGATGTGCTGCGACTATTTCGACTCTCTGTTCGAAATTCCTCTTCTGACTTTCTCTCCAACACTTAGTGGAATTGGGAACAACCCCGTTTGAATTACTTAAATACTGTTTATAAGACATTCCAAAAATAATCGTCCTAGGTACCTAGCTAGGGTAATACTAGGTACTAGCTTCGAAGAAAGAATAGCTACGTAAATAGGTGTAAAAATTTTTAAAAAAATGTGCTCTCCCAGTTAAACATTTTAGCTAGGTAGCTAATGGAATCTAGCCATTAACCTAATTCGTCACAATCAAAGAGTGTTGAACGGCGGATCTTTATACTATGGTGTTACCTCACATTTATATAATTAGGGAGTAAAAAACAATTAAAACAAAACAAATGAGACGGTTTTAACTGTAGTTAGCCGCCATTATTACCGCCATAATAGCACCGCCATTAACTTCCGTTTGCTTCATAAAAAAGCGGTCAAGGCCGTCAAGGCAAAATTTCGAATAATTTGGCGGTTTCAATATAGAATGCTGTGTTCGCCGACGTTTTTTCATGATTCAAATTCCTTTTATTCAGTTATTATTTTCAATTTTATTGTTCATGTACCTAGTCCACCTAAAAGAACACATGAACCTGACTTTCAAGTACTTTCAATTATCATCAGTACACTACGCATTCAAAGTTAGCGCCCGCCGCCCTCTTGATCGCCGCGCTTTCCGCTTCCAAATCTCGGCGGTTGTATCTTGAACTTAATGCTTTGCTTTGTTTACCTGCCATTTTGTTTGTTTGCGTGTTTGTTACTTTGCTCAGCGTGTGTTTGATTTGATTCTCGATTATTAAGTGTTTTTTTCCGTTTGCGTATTTTAAAATGTCTTATTGCGTTTACCACTTCTTGGTAGAAAACACTTGTGGGATAGGGAAAACGAAATTAATCCCAAACTTCAAAAAAGGGGACCCAAAATTCGACTTGGGTACAGAGCACATGGTGCTCTGGAACGCATTGAGCCACGATCTCTACCTGGCAAAGCTGATTGCGTTTGGAAGTAAGTTATTACATTTATTCATCATTATTAAGATTGTTACGTACCATTTTAGTCTAGTACTAGGTAGGTACCATCCCAATTAATTGATCAAGAAGGACTGAAGTTAATAGTACCTACCTACCTAGCCTTACCTACCTACTACCTAGGTACCTACTTTACCTACCTACCACCTATCAATGGATTTATAGCCACAACTACCTACTACTAGGTAGGTAGGTACCTACTACTAAGCTACCTACCTCTACCTCTTTATTGTAGAGCCCTATTCCTGCAATAAATGAGATAGAGTGAGAAAAATCAGTGAGAACAATAGGTCTGTTTGACCGACAAAAAGTGTGAGTTGGTGTAAAATTTTCCACACTCGGTATACCTAGGGCGAGTGTAAGTTAGTGTAAGTTCAGTGTCACTAGTGTAGAGCGAACGAACATACCTATTGCTAGCTGCCAATAAGAATCCAGCAGACTTACAGTCTACTACCTAGGTAGCTAGGAGACAGGCAAAGAAGAACCCGCTCTAGCATGGGCTGGCCTATACCTGGCCATGCTAAACAGGGTTCTTCTTAGCCTGTCGACGACTGTAGATTCTATTAGTTGACACAGACGTTCTCACTTTTTATCTCACAGTCGACTCTTTTCTCTATAAAAATAGGTCTGTTCGTGTGACATTTCTCCTGCAAGTTAGTGCGAGTGCAAGAAGAGTTTAGAATGAAGAGTTTGCGTCATTTTTTAGGCCCTTGCAACTTCGAGCAGCTGCTCGAGTCCTTACAAGAAATATTATTAAATACCTACGTAAATACCAACTGGCAGAATTTCAAGGATCAATATTACTAGGTACCATGTTGTAGCACCTACCTACTATGTAGTACCCTACTACTAATAACCTAATACGACACTACTCGACCCTTTGTGTGTGTGTCGACCATTTGTATGTAATAATATTTTGAAAATATTAGTAAGTTTCCCGCGCGTGCAAACTCACACTGGCCGAAATGCTGCTGTAGAAAAGTGTACACTTTTGCCCTGAACTGATCATGCTCGGTGTCAAACAAAAGGCCACGTGCAAGCTGCTCGAAGTTACACTGAGTCAAACAAATTGCCAAAACGATTTCAGAGCTTCTCCAAGTAGCTTCGAGCGGTAAAACGAACAGACCTTATTTTCCAGGAATATGCCTCCTCTGCCTCCTACTCCCTGTAGTATTTCTCTATTAATAAAATCTAGTAGGTAGTTTATCTAGTGTTGGCTTTCTAATTTGTTTTAATTCATATCTTTCAGAAAATGAAGCAGAGCTCAAGCCCAAGTGTGATTCTTTTTTGTTCGAACTGAACTCTAAGCTGGGACTAAACGATGAGAGAGTCGTTGAGGTAAAGAGATCGTCAAAAAAGAAGAGGAAATCAGTCAACAGCGACTCGGAAGAGGTAAATACTACTTATTACAGACATTATCAATTTATTTCGGTAAAATCCAGTAGGCACCTATTCATAATTAGTTAATCAACCTCTATCTGACTCATTGAAACACTGATCGAATGTTTTTTATTTTTCAGGATGACAGCATTCATGGAGAAAAAGCTAAAAAGAACCTGCACAAAAAAATGGCCCTCAAGGCAGCGAACAGTATTTTACAAGTGCTTGAGCAGAAGCAGTCAACGGATGATCAGACGGTAAGTACTTAGGTGCCAAGGAGCCTGGTTCTACAACAGCATTAGGTACTGCCCGCTTAGCAATCCCGGTCGCAAGCAATCTGAGTTTGGTATTACTTCACCATTTTCACTCGCAAACAAAACGTATTTAATTTGGTGCGAAATCGTTATCACTTTCTTACGTATTTTTGCTCACATCAATAATATTTACACCTGTCTCACCATTATTATTTATATCATAACTTACACCGTAATTACTAAAATCAATCCCATTGCAATTATTCTCCTTATAACTATAGAAAAAGTTGAAAATGTCATCAGACCTAGAAACTGTTTTCTTGCCTGCCAGGCAGCCATTTTGGTTTTTGTAAACTCTTGCTCGACTTTCAGGGATCACTGTAAGTCGATGGTTGCATATTATCGACTAAAACATCGATTTTACTGTTGCTACATTCACACTCTTTCAAGAAAATGCATTGCAGCGCTATCATACGGAAAACAAATCAACTGCATTCAAAAGAAGCGCGTAAGATTCATGGCGAGCACTGCTCGTCATTGGACCGGAAGGCCAGGCAAACCCATGATGAGTGCCGCTCGTCAAAAGACCCCAAGGGGTTAACAGCAAATGTCAGAGGCCTCTGGTGAGCATTGTCAGAACTAAGTCTGTGGTTAAAATGATGTACCTAGTCACTTGATTAGCTAATTTTTGTGACCATTATTTCTCCCACGTCCGATAATTTATGTCACTCCTGTTGGTACTAATCTACGCAGAAAGAAACGGCCTAGGTAAATTCTGATACGATTTTACAAGTTTGTTTTCAAATCAAGACGAAAAGTTCACGAAAGAGGCAATGACATAGCAAAGAGTAATTACAATTTTCCTACTCTGATAAAAAGGCAGACATCACAAATCTGACACAATGTTTGGGAAAATCCATGCTATCTTTCTTCATCTTTCCAACGAAACTTTGATATATTAATTATCTGCAGTAATATGAACGTTGTGGTTAGAAAAGCACTGGATTTTGTGATTTTCCGTGTAATTTTCACGCGCGTATTTGTTTTGTTTTTAAATAAAAAAATCACTTCAAATTTAGCTCATAGTGGCTTTTAAATCAAAATTAAACTCCATCAGGCAGTGACTGTGTTCCGAAACCCTTCATATCTGAATATAAACGATCTAAAGTGTACATTCGTTAAGAACTATTTTATTTTTTTAATCGGATGCACAGACATTACTACCCAGGGGTGTAACGCGGAATTACCGGTCAAACATCAGCGCTCCTGTGAACTGTTAAACGCGAATAGATAGCCAACAATGTGTCAGAGTCAAAGAAAATTTCCAAAGAAATGCTTTGGCTAACTGCAGTTGAAAATCTCAACTGAGTTCTGGAAACGCAGTTGAGATTTCAACTGCAGTTGAAAGTCTTATCCCGATTTACACGGTTCAAGTTTCCTTGAATTCAACCCTTTCAAGGAGGCTTTGCTCATGTGCAGTGTTACTTTTGATATAATAAAGTGACTCTGCACATGAGCAAAGCCTCCTTGAAAGGGTTGAATTCAAGGAAACTTGAACTGTGTAAATCGGGCTTTAGTGTGAACAAGGTATTACACTTCTTAACAAGATAGGTAATAGTAAAGAATTCTGGCCCTAAACAAACAGTAATTATTATTAAGTACCTGGAGGTAGATTGGGTTGGTGTGTTCCTTGAGGTAGTACTACATGACGTATTACCAGCTCCTACTTAAATCTCATTTAATTTTGATTATTTTAATTGACCAATAAACTGCTTGATAGAATAGAATAATATACACTAGAATTGTTATGTCTAGGTTCTTCATTGTGAGGTAAGAAGTGAAATATTCATTTTGGTAATGCTTTCAGACTGAAGACCAGGCGATGAAGATGAAGGTGAAACAACTGGAGGAGGAGAGTGCGAAACATATAGCTGATATCTGCACTCTTCGCGAAGAGAATGAGAACCTCAAAACAGTTATAGCAACTCTACAAGGTATGTTTTTGATTGACGGATTGTAGTGTTCTGCACACTTATGTCCTGGCAAATTTGCACGGTTCTCGGATAAACGTACTATAATAGGTAGTACCTAGTTCGCTTAACAAAAAGTTGTCATTAGCTGTGTTTTATTAAAAAGTGTACAATAATTATTAATTTTCATTTGTCAATTCTAGAACATAATTTTTTTAAATTCATGTAGGCTTTCAGATCTTTCAGGTAGGCTTTTCAGATGAAGGCCAATAAAAGTCTGTCGAAATGTTGCAATATTAAATATTTGTTCAGATCAAACCGCAATTTTGAATTATATTCTAATAATTTTTTTATTTTAGGTCTCCCGGTTCTTCTAACCAGGATGGAGAATTTATCAAGCCGCCCGTTGTCAGCGACAATGTCTCGACCACCTTCTTCATCGTCAAGCTCATCGACATCAATCCCCTCGCCGCTGCCTCGAGTCTCTTCGCTGCCCCGAATCTCGCCCCTACCAACACTCTCACCCTTGCCAGGACTACCAAATTCAGAATTGTCACCCCTGGCGCTAACCCCTACTGAGACAAATGCTGATGTGCCTCTCCTGAAAGAAAAATCGAAGGTTTGTACCTACCAAATTATCTCGTTGACAGCACTAGAAGCATTATTTATCGAGGCAGCACTGAGATTAAATGCTCTCACATTTGGCGCAGGACTCTCTAGATGTCTACATTGAAATTAATCAGTTGATTGTGAACTTTCATTTCAGCTTAGTGGACATTTCTGTTATACCTACACAGTTTTTAAATTGCTGTCTTTGGTTAAATAAATAATTTGAACCGTGTTTTTCAAGTTTTCAAAGCCCACCATTTTACACTATTTTATATAGGTATATTTTGGCAAAATTGGTTCAAATAACCGGAAGAATTATTGACATAAACTAAAGTAAAGTCTGTAAAGTAAATGCAGTGCACGGTCATCAGTTTTAATTATGTTCTTTGTGTCATTTTGATTCTATCCTCAAAGTTAGAGGGCAACCATCTTCAAACTTGCAGTGTTGTGGGGATTAATTAATTTTTCCACTCAATGAATGAAACTTTTTTTAATATAACTGTGTCTAATGTATTTTATTAAATATGTTGCAGGCTATACAAATCAGCTCCGTGCTGCTAGGTCGCTGTTCAATGGCATCGGCGGCCAAGTTTACGAACGATATTTTGCATGGGCTCTTCGATTTAAAGTACATGGCGACACATAGTGTGACAGGAACGAAGTCGTCTAAAAATGCGGCGAGTGAAGGGATTAAAGAGGGGATTGACGGAGCGCAACTGCAGAGTATTCTAAGTACGTATCAAGTTTAAATATAATTTGTGCCGTCAAAAATGTGATAATTTCCACCTTTGACTGAAATTTACTTCATTGTTATCTACTTCGGAGGTATGTTTAATACCTATTTTTTGGGTTACTTTCAAAAAATTATGGGTCAATGATAAAGAGTCCCGAATGAAACCTTTCTGGTAACAAAAGGCAAAGTTCAAGGTCCACCTATTTTTAATTGAGCTTTCAAGTATTTTTGAATACCATGAAGCCTAGTTTACCTAGTTCACAATACCTATCTAGTGTGTGTTTATAGTTGACTTCAATGTATTGCATACCTATCAAACTGGTTCTAATTCAACAAATTGAATGAAACATTGAACCGTGTAAACTAGACTTGAGAACACAAAGAACCCAAAACTATTTAATTTATTCATCACTAAATGGCTTTCTGGATAATTTTATTATCTATGTATTCGCGTGGTCTCTCAGAGACATTGATCCATGTAGCTGCTATTTCTTCGGTGATGCTCTGTGTGTTTGCTGTTGCCCCAGAGAAGGTCCGTTGGCGACGTTTCGAAGAGCATTTTCTTTCCGTTTGAAGGGATCAGGTGGCTGGTATTAATGCCCTGGCAGGTGAACTCAGCCAGGGCCTAGGAATTTTCATTGGCCTGGCGAGTTAGGTACCTGCCCCTTGATTGGTCGTGTCAGGTGACGTGGGAGGGTGGTTAGCTGCAGCGCTGTGGGTGGCGGGCTTGATGTAGTGCGCGCGCTCGGCTCCTGGTCACGATGCCGGTGTTTTCTCTTGGGGTCGGGTCGGTAGCAGCTGTAGTGCATCTTGGCTCCAACGGTGTGACCATGATGAGAGCCATGACCGGCTTCCACGCGTGCGGGAGCCGGATGCTGTCGTCCCGCTTGTTGATGTTGTGCGGCCGCCTCTCGATCTCGATCGCCTCGCGGACAGTTCGCCAGGCGCGGTTGCTGATGGTGGCGAGCGGCTTCATCCCCTCGAAGTCGATGGAGTGACCTGCTGTCTCGACGTGTTGCGCGAGCGAGGAAGTGGACTCGAGGCGCGCGACTGCTCCGCGATGTTCTCGGAGTCTCGTTGACATCCGGCGCCCGGTCTGGCCGATGTATGTCCCGCTGCAGTCTAGGCATGGCACCTCGTAGGCTCCGTTCTGCTCCAGGGGGATATTGTCCTTGTAGCTGCCGAGGACCTCGCCGATCTTCTTGTTGGTGCCGAAGATGGTCTTGATGTCTGATTTATTGTAATTGTGAACACTGCTAATAATTGTCCAATTCAGGTTAGCGCTATTTATTGCTGGATTACTAATTACTCCATTTTTAATTTCAGGTGCAGTCAAGGCAGCATTCCCTGAGCGAACGGATACAGAAATAAAAAGTTACATCCGTGTTAAACTTAATAATGCGGCAACGACTTATGACAATAAAAATAAAGTGCAGTAATTATAGTAATAATAGTGCAGTAGCAGCATCCATTTTTTATTTAATATCATACGCAGAAGACACTTTATTGAACAAATGTAGCAGCAGAAGGCACTTTTCATTAAACTTATTAAAATACTAACTATCCCTTATTTGCTAGTTATTTTGGATTTTCCTTACCAAACACTAGATCCCGATAATACCGCATAGGTAATACATAATCTTCAAGTGATTTATTTTAGCTTTATTTACATTATACAAAAGAAATATGCCAAATATACAAATATGGGCAACTGTTTATGGATATCTTGTGAATAATGAAATGTCTTATTGAGCGAGCGTCTCCATTCTGCACTTTTGGAAACTTTCTGTTCTTTTTTGTTTTTTATGCACAGGTCACACGGTTTTTTCAATTGAGCTGAAATTTTGCACATGTACGTATTTCAATTTGACTTAGTACCTAGTGTATAGTTTATGAGCACTGCCTCTGATTGGTTCAAAAATAAAAAATGGCCTGTAGCTCACACCGTTTGACCTATCAAAACGAAATTTTTCGGATGTTTGAAACCGCCGTATAGCTTTAGGGTTACAAATTTCATTACAATCCGTTGATTTTTTAAAATTAAAATAAAAATCTCCCGATTGGCTGAATAATCAACATGGACAGATCTGGTTCAAATTTTGCATGGCTAATAAGACAATCATTTTCTCTTATTATACTAACTTTCAGCGCAATCATTATAGAACATTACTTATTGATGTTTTAAATGTTTTGAAATAGCTGTCACAATTGTGATTGAAATGCATCGATATGGGATGGAAATCCACGGCCACTATGGAGCTGACTTTCTTAATTGGGGTTTATATATGACTATTCTCAGTTTCAATGAAAAACAGGTACTGTTATGAAGACTGAGTGAATCATATTTACAATTACATGCAATATGGATGCATATTTTCTGTGTTACAATATTTGGTTCCAGAGTTTACACCGAGTGTTTCCTAGTTTTAGAATCAATTAATCGGATGCAGGTAGAGAAGTATTCCCTTCATTAAACTAAATTCGAGGCTCACTTTTTATTGAGAAAATAATTGGAATAAAAACCAGAGGATATTATAGTAAATACTATAATTAATTATAGTAAATACTATCATTAATTATAGTGTTTATGCACTGTTTACTATAATAAATACTATAATTTTTATTATAATATATCATAATAAACTATAATATTTATTATAGTTCATTATAATAAACTATAATAAATATTATAATAAATACTACAGTTTATTATAGTTTATTATAATAAACTATAATAAACTGTAGTATTTATTATAATATTTATTATAGTTCATTATAATAAACTATAATAAATATTATAATAAATACTACAGTTTATTATAGTTTATTATAATAAACTATAATAAATATCACAATAAATATTACAGTTTATAATAATTTATTATAGTTTATTATAGTATAAATTATAATTAATTATACAAAAACACTATAGTAAACTATAATTATTATTATAATTAATTATAATATTTATCATAGCACACTATAATATTTACTATAATATTTTATGATTATTTTATTATAATAAATTATAGTATTTACTATAATTAATTATAATAATTTTTCGTAAGGGCTGA